>CM054179.1:118534720-118547220 GCA_028829895.1 Sinotaia quadrata
TTATGTGTCCAGTTTCCAGTGTCCAGTGTCCTGCTTAGGAATTTAAAGAATTTTAATTTAACAATTTAAATTAATTTCTCCTCGTTATCCTAAACAGACTGGTTGCTCAAATTCATCCTTCAGTCCTTACGAAAATGCGTCTTGTAGTAGAGACAAACAGATTCTCGAACAGACAAACTTGCGTACTATAGCCGGCTTGGAAACCGTTAAAACTCTCTTAAATAATTATGCATTCAGAATATTACATTTAGCTCAATCGTCCCCCATCCAAACCACAATTAGGTCTATATATGCATAAAAATCACTACTAAAGAGGTCTCAACAAATAAAAGAAATGTAATAATTAACATTAAACAATAACAATTTAGTGATGAAGAACACAGCTTCGGATTTACTATGGCACTGTCCGGTGCGCTTAGTTAATAACGTTAGAGTTCAAATGTTACGAGAAAGTTTGCGTAATATCGTATGATTCAGGTACGTGGAACAACCACTTAACTTGCTCAATGGTGTCGTTGATATACACGTGGTTTCACGGCCAACATGCATCCTAGCCACGAATCAACAGGTACATTCGTTGGTACTTGCCAATAGCTTCAGTAGCCAATCGTCTTTTGATTGTCCCACTACACTAGAGGTGTACTTGAACGAAGTATCATCAAATGCAATGGTGGAAAACCATACTTGTAATAATAGAAAATGCAATTAGTATTTTAAGAAGTGGACATGTTACCTTCTATAGTAGATTACTGCCTCAAGACAACGGTTCTGTTCTGCTCCTACTGACTCAACGGGATTATTCGGCGGCTAACGTGCTCGTAAGCTGCATTTGTGTCAGCCATTCTGCGTCGTGAGTGAGTAAAATTACCGCGCATCAGTATTTTTATTGAAATGCATGAATGTGTCACGTGACTGGTCACGAGGTGACGCTGGAAGGTTCAACCTACAGTCGCTATTGTCCTAAAGTTACATAACGTAGAATGAGTCTCTCTGTTATTTGAATACAGGTGTATGTTGGGAAATGCCCTAACAAAGGAACTACATTCGAATTCAATTTGAAAATCTGCAGAACTGGGCCAAGAGTTCATGACACAGAATTTTGTCTGAATCTGTTACAGTAATGTTAAGAATATAGAACTTTCTAAAACAAAGTAACTTTTGGTCAATCCCCATTGGATGAAATTTTAATGAGCAATAGTCAGTTTGATGATAGGCTCATTGGCAAATTATGCTATTATGTTGTTTTCCTTTTTTTGTATTTTTACGATCAGTATTTGATAGTTGTTTATAACGGTTAAGTCGCGCGGCCAGTTATGCAATTATGCCACACCTGTGCACGCTACTTGTAGTAAAGAACAGAGTTCAAGTTCATTGATCACGCATGGACCTGATACACCGAGGGGTGAGGGTGACAGTGTGAGTGGGGGATGGTGGTCGGATGCGGGCTGTACATTTGTGGACACTTGCGTTCCGTATGGTGAGTAGGATAATCTATCGGCCGGCCCAGAGTCATTCATATATATGCGTTAATGAAACCGTGTTTAGGAGACGCACTGTGCCCAGCTTTGAAGGGTAAGTCTTAGCGTACTGAGACAAGCCATTCACGTTTTCCAAAAGTGGTAAATATACTGAGTTCTTAGAATTGTTGCTCTGTATTATTGATGAAATATTGTGCATAATGTTACTGTATCTTTAATATTGATTGTTATAATGACCTAATGTATTTTCCTTTCACAGAGGTTGAGTGGCGTTAGTAATAACTAGGTTATATATAGATGATGAAATAATCAAACACAAGTGTGCACTATGTTATGTACCGTAAAGCCATTTGTACCTAGTAGAGCTAAATGGAGGTTGAGATGATTATTAAATGAGTGTTTAATGTAAACCACTCATTGGATACATTTGTACCTAGAAAATTTATAATAATTGTGGAAATGAAAATGTTATTGTTTCATTTATAAATATTTTTCACTAGGGTTCGTAAATTGTATGATAGCGTGTAGCTAATAGTTATGATGAGAATTGTAAGAGTCGTCTATTACTGTTGCCACAAAGCATTAACGATTGTTCATATCTATCGGTTGCTACAGAAGAAATATTATCCATTTCAGCTGGGTTTCCTGGTCTGAGGTACACTTGCTTCTAATCCACTGACTATAGTCATATCTGCGAATCCATTTTGGTTGTGCGTTATTCCTGCATGAGTGGGCGGTTGCCGGCGTGACGTCACCAGCCAGAGGACACTGCGAGCAGACATTCGTCCAAAGGCGACTTCTAGTTAAGTGAAGAAACCACCCAAACTATCAATCTGACATTCAGTTTAAACAATCGAGGCGGGACAGTATAGAAATATAGATGAACTCGATCGAATCGTATGTAATTTTCGGATTTGATGTTTTTTCATTTTATTATTATTGTTATTATTAAATTCTTTTGTTATCTTGACTCATATATTTGATAATTTGTTAGAGTGACCGGGAGGAGCTGGCTGGAGGTGGAGCCGGAAATATTAATATCATAAATTGTAATTAATCAAAAAGGGAAAGACAACGCTTGCCAGCTCGGGCACAACAACTGATTTGTCTGTTACTATGTCTTATAAATAATAGCCCCAGGTATTTGGCATAGAAACTGAAGGGCCGGTCGTGCCGTACGGCTGCCATTAGTATTGGCGTTGATATAATAACTTGATATTGTTAATTTGGGACTTGATACGATGGCAGGATCGATTAATATAACCGTACATGTGACAGTCAGAAAAATACTCATCTGCTTGGAATTGGTTTGGATTTCATCAGCACGTTCTTTACCTGAGTTGTTATTTTAACTCTGGTACTTACAAAAATATCATCATGCACGGTACCCTATAATCATGTCACATTAATATTTAACAAATTTTATAACAATTAAGTTTAGAAATAGGGACAGGCAAATTTACTATGATACAAAAACATGAAGAGAGCAAACTTTGAGAACATACAGTTACAAATGTAAATATGTTTTTTCTTTGTATATGTGTTGGTGTAATTGTGTATATTTTAATGTGTTGCAATATTAAATGAAATACTGATTTCCTATTATTAGAAAACACACTTTAAATTCTATCATACGACTTTCTACAGAAACATCATAAATGGCAGGCACACATGTATACTCAAACGCATGCTTACTGTTACGAGTCTGATAAAATCTGTGTCACGACTTCTTACCCACTTGCTGTTTTTCAAAAATCAAATTTTGAAAACACCTTTGTTAAAGTTCTCCCATGATACATCAGTATCGAGAAGCTTCTAGCAAAGAGGTCAGGATGTTATGTAACTTTAGGCCAGTGTCCAGCTTCTCAAACCGACTACATACCACGTGATCCGTCACGTGACGCATTCTATGCGTTTTGATAAATACAGTATCGCGCGCCGAAATCTTCACTCCGATCCAGAACGGCAGCAGTACGTACCATCTACCTGTCCACCACATATTCATTGAGTCGATAGAGGAAACCCGCCGCTATTTTGCTTTGAAGGTAAACACGTCCGCTTCTTGCAAACGTATTGCATTTATTAATTGTATCTTGCATTTTGAACCGATGTATGTAATTTTGTGCTATTTGTTGCTACTTTTAGCCTAAGCATGTGTTCGCTTGTAAATGACAAAACCTATAAGTTATTGCATATAAATCATTGTAACTCTTTTTCATTGTAACTTTAATTTATATAACTTTAAATTCACTAGTGCCAGGAGCGTTTGTGCACGACATGAATTTCCTTTGTAATTCAAATTATTGCGTGTAATTTTAATGTTAAATTGTGAAGCGCTTTGCTTGATTTGAATTGTTCCTTTGTATGAATTCTAAATTTTAATGTTGTAAATATTTGGTAATTCGTACGTCATGTACTGTTAAATATAACATACGTGAAATCATTTATATCTTCAATTATAAATTGTAAATGACGCGTTGGTCGAATTTCTAACTCAGTGCATTTAAATGAGAAAACGTGCTTAGGTTGGCGAACCCAAAACGCAGAACGATCATGGAAACATTCTTTGTCTTAAGGTCGGGTTTTGAACTCTAGTTCCGAACTCCTAGTGCCGAGTTCTACTCAGATTTCAGTCTTGAGATCTAGCTTCTGCTACCTCTTGTCTTACTGCCATTGTCAGGAACACGTGTCAGCGCGCAGGTCTTCACATCCCTTTGTCTACACTTACATTTGTCATCCGGCATGATAACTGAGAGACAGTTTCTACGTATGCTTTGTGCATGGGCTGGCGATGATCAAGTGAGGTGGACTGGTTTGGACCGGTTTGGAAACCACGAGGCGTCAAAAGAGAAGCTAAGTAAAATTGACTGATCAAAAGTCACAAAGAACTATTGAGGCAAATTTTTCATAAACTCAGAACACTTAACTTGGACATTTATAAGCACTAGTTTAATTGTCACGAGTAGAATTAGACTTTGCGCTCGTATTTGAATATCTTGTTAATTGTTAAATCATATTAAATCTCATTTTTAATTGTTAAACCTCTTCGTAGTAAATTTTTATGCGAAATAGACCTAACATTAAAAACGTGGTTTGGATGGGGGCTGACTGAGCTGAATGACGTAATGAATGCATATTAATTAAGAGGAATCTAACAACTCCAAGCCAGCTTTTGTACGCAAGTTGTCAGTCCGTAAATCTGTCGTCTGCACTGCAAAGACACATTTTAAAGTTTCGTTGGATGATAATTTGAGCAACCAGTCTGTATAGGATGGAAAGAAGGAGTTAATTAAATCTAATCATTTTTAAATCCTTAAAATCCTAGGCAGGGTCTATAAAGAAATACTGGAAACATAACAAGTGGGGGCTCGTCCGAGACACACCACTCACACATGCTGAAAACATACAGTCATTGAAAAACAGATCCTCGTACATAAGATTACACTAAATATAAAACTATATTGCAAAAAAGAACAAATAAAGTAATAAATATGTAAATTAAAAATGAGAAACATACAAGCACTCACAGTACACGCTAAACTGCACCTTGCTATTCAACGGGTAAAAGTTAGGAACGATCCATGTTCCAGAGCAGTTACATTCCAGTCTGTCAACGCCTTCAGGAACGTTAAAACGTATGGTGGCAGTTTTCCCAGTTGACACATTTCTTGCATATGGAAAACACGCCAAATTTGTAGTGGACGCTATTGGGTTGCCTCCGT
This sequence comes from Sinotaia quadrata, assembly GCA_028829895.1. Taxonomy (NCBI): domain Eukaryota; kingdom Metazoa; phylum Mollusca; class Gastropoda; order Architaenioglossa; family Viviparidae; genus Sinotaia; species Sinotaia quadrata. The sequence goes on from CM054179.1 coordinate 118,539,921, forward strand.
TTATGGAACATGATAAAGTTAAAGTATCAACAGCATAGATAATCAGATCCTGTGGGTAGCCTGTTATTTGAGGGCTTTGTAATGGAGGATCTGTTCAATAAAGTAAAAAGAATGATTTAGAAAGACAATCATTGAAATTAAAATAATGCTTTCACAATTCTTTTGACAAAAGATAATAATAAATAATAATCACTAAAGCATGTATGTTCGTTTCCAAAATAACCTATCATACTTGCTGACACGAAACCAAGAAGGAAAATGTAAATATGAGACTACACTTTCTTTTAAACAGTGACATTACAAAAGTATAGATTGTCAAAGTACTTGTGCTTTGCTTTGATGTATCTTAGAAATAATATTGTAAAGGCGAAAATGCAGTTATTACATTATGCATAAATTTAATAAAATTTATTTTTATTTTGAATTTATTTCTTCCTTTATGGCAAAATTTATATCCAAATTTTGTATGTAAAATATTCGTAAGCCATTTAGACAACTGATTCTGATCCCATTGAGAAAATGAACACAAAAGAAGTAAATTGAATAACATGGATCTGTGTAGCTCGCATATGATCGGCAGACATCCGCTCTGATTACATCATTGTACACGTGTCATAAGCAGTTGGTGAAGTTTGACCATCAGCTATTAGCCCTATGGAGTTGAGACAAATGATAAGAATGTCGATCCTTTAGTGCAGGCTTGCCCAACCATAACTATTTGACAAAAGATCGGAACAATAGCTCTAATTGCACCCGAGGGTCAGAAGGTACTCGAACCCTGACTAGGAAACCCAATTGCTTAAATAGGGCGACAACACTAATTAATTTCACTACGAGTTTTTTCGAGGCCCGTAACAACTTCCTGGGAGATAGGGCGGAATAAGACAGAATAAGAGATGTCTGAAATGGTAATTATACTTGTAAATAATAATTCGAATTTTTCCTTATTTTTTCATTTTCAAGTTGTATTTTTCTACAAATGCTTGTATTTAAAATGATTGAAACTTGTAATGTCATTCTTGGTGTCGAACAAAACACTTGTAAGAAATTTAATGAGAACCAAGAATAGACTTAACGCTTAGCAAAACATGACCTGATGTACACTTGTATATTCCACAGCTTGGAAGTCAAAAGGATTACTTCAAGTGGTGAAGTCAACAGGCTAAATGAGGTTACTTCACGAGGTGACATCAAAGAATCCTAACAATTTCAGCTTTAACTTCACTAGAGATCTTGGCGCTGAGTACCTGGTCTACATATATTGTCATTGGAGCATTACTGGACTGTTGTGTGAAAACCCAGTTGATCGAGAAGACTACGGAAAGGTTTACAACAATAAGAATTTGTCTGACAAGATTCACTTGGAAAAATGCACGTGGAAATTACGCGTCCTACAGGCAAGACGACCTGTGACGAAGAGAGTGACTTTTTGAACCGGATAATACTGTCGGGGGGACTTGTATTGGTACATAAATTTTAGTGAGTATAACAAAGATAATTTTCTTGATTCATTGAAGACCTAATAATTGTTCTAGACAACGTATGGAAATTATTTCATGTTCAGACTGTATTAATTTCTAGTAATGGTTCTAGAGGATTAATATATATATATATAAAACTAATATTCTTAATTAAATTTAGAGTGATAGACTTGAGAGATCTGCGAATCTCTGGTACCGCCTTGAGTGTAAATTAATTGTTATTCATTTGTAATTGATATTTTATTATTATTTTTAATAAATTCTTATTATTTTAACTTACTCACTCTTGTCACGTGACAGAGGCAAATGTGTTAGAGTGACGGTGGGGGCTCGTAAATTGACGTAATACATTATGACAAAAGACAGTCTAAAGACACATTTCTTAGGGTAGGTCCGTCATCTAATTGGGGAGATAATTGTGAGGGCCGGGTAACGACTTCGAGACTGATAAGAATAGTTCAGCTGAGGCCGGTTATTTGGACGAGTAACACCTGGAGGGAAGACGTAATTAGTGACGTATGCCAGGGCTTGACTTGGTCACTCCCAGATTGCAGAAAGACGAAGACCATGTTGTGGACTTGTGTATGATTGCAGGAGGAATTGAATGTGGAAAGATAATTATTTAAAATTATGAATGTTATCACACAGTGAGTAATCATAGACACTAGTACCATTCACAAATATATTATTGCGAATTTTTACTTATTGATTCATCAATCAATTGTTCGTTTTGCATATAAAATATATCAGCAGCGCATGCTGTATTCGTTCGAAAAATATTAATATATTGGAAAATGTGTATATATTTCTTTGTCATTTTATGTTCATGCAATTACTTTATTACTTACAAAATATACATTACTATTAGCCTCTCCTAAATGAGTACAATATCAACGTTGTGGTTCTTAAGACAGTTAATAAATTCATGCATAGTGAATACACAAATACAGGGAACCTTATAAACGTTAACATATAATCCTCCATCATATGTCTAATTCCACATTAAATGGTCTGTACAGTAGCTAAAATTAGTTAAAGAATGAAATAGATTTTCACAATTCTCTTTATTTATCAGTACTAACCAGTAAACAAAAATCTTACATTTTAAATCGACTGTGAAAGTTGCTTCCTTTGAAAAGTTATTATTAGAGGGATTTCTTGCTGTGCACTTCACCTCGTTGGAAATTCCAGTATTTCCGGAGTGTGGGGTTTGTGGTCTAAAGGTGCATGTAGTGTTTGTTACGCCAAAACAAGGTCCAGTCCAGCTGTAAACTATTCCAGTCATTGGTTTTGCTGCAATCGCCTGGCAGGTAAGTCTTAGTTCCAGAGTACCATTAATGTCTGTGTAGAAGGTCGTGTCTTCTGGTATCAGGACGCGATCGGGGCCATCTGAATCATTTTTTAAAAAAATAATATACCTACTTACATGTATATGTACATACATAATACATGCATAAATAGATAGATAGATAGATAGATAGATAGATGGATAGATAGATACATAGATACATAGATAGATAGATACATAGATATTATATGATATACACATACATAGTATACTTAAACATTCTCACTGAATACGTCAAGAAGGTTCAATAATATCATATGCAGCCAGGTTGATATATAACAACAGTGATCTGTTGTCGTTATTATGAGGATGTTATTGACATTCTTCGCTGTTGTTCTGGCGACATCACTTAATACGGATGCTTATATATATATATATATGTCTGAATGTCAAGTCTACTAAACGTATCAAGATGTAATTATGTTTCTTGAGCAAAGACCTGTTATGAATAGTAGTGCTACAGTTATTGGCGTCCAAGTACATTTATTACAGTATATAACAGCTAACAGACAAAATACTAAACAATATATGTGTATGCATGTATACATCATGTATGCTTAACAATATTAATACATTGTGTGTGCATATTTGATTATGCAAACATTCTTTTTGTATTAAATTGCAGTACTAATAATTTTAAACTTGAAATCTTTTCATTTATTTGTTTGTAAAGTGACCGCATATCAAATAAGTTGTTTTAACACTTGCAATTCACATTAGAGGTATGAAGAACTCCTGTAACATTTGTAGCCCAGTCCACAATACACTGGAACTGTGTTCCGTCATCATTCCGTGTAAGACGTTGTGGTTCCATTTCAAGTGTGCTTACGTCATAACTGCCAACGTTGATTATTTGATTAAGTGTACCGTCCCTCCTTTTTACCCACATTAGACGCCCCCCAGGCTTCCCCACGTCTTGTGTCCTGCATGAGCAACTCAAGGTCGAATTTTCCGGAATATTAATGGTAGCACAACTCGTATTTGGTGTTGACGGGCGAGCTGGAACGACATAAAATTGTATTTAAAATTATGTTGGAAAACAGAATGAAAGGATCATGCAGTGAAATGAGTTTATGAAAAGAAACAAATGTTTTAATCAAGCATCAATTAATGACATAGTCTGTGTACCACTTCATTTATTTTCATACGAACTATAGAAATTTAATATTTGCTATTTGTTTCGTGTGTAAGATAAGTAAAGTAGTGTTATTTAGGGGTCCATGTTGTTCACTTTTGATGTCATGTTAATATATATGCTACCATTACCTGCTTTTTTAAATTAGAAAATATTATTAAATAAACTGAGCAAATCAATCGAATTAATTGGAGTAACTCGATTTTTATGATTTATTGTATAGAGATCAAATGAACACTCCACACGCTTTGATGGAAATGTAGTTGTATATACATATGCAGTATTCATATACAATATGTATGAATAATATATAACAAACAGTTAGGCGGTAATTTATACATATAATTAATTTTTCCCTATGTGTACACAAAGTGTAAGTGACTAATATATGCAATTTTATTCAGGTTGAGTTGTGGAAATTAAGCTTATAATAGATACAAATCTTTAAATATTTTATAGAGAGATGGACTTTAGTTTCTGCTGGAGAGAAGACGAAAGCATCACTTGATGAAAACAAACTCTTTAACAAACTCTTACTAAACATTAACGTAATTTTGTAAACAAAAATGCGTTTGATGCTGTTATTGTTGTATGCTTATGAGCATTTCGTGCTTTATAGGCAATTGCGAACATTTTAAGGCAAACAAGCTTGACGTCTCAAATGAAATATTGAACTTACACAGCATTGAAACATGCACATACATATAAACACACGAGCACTAAGAATCTATAAAGTGTAGCAATATTATAATAAGCAAAATAGTTATGTATAAAATATTCGTATTTTGATATACTAAGACATTAAATTGATAATGTATATTCGACTTTTATTGGAAACTTTATTTTTCGGATACAATTATGAAGATCTAGGTCATTATGGAATAGTTAAATTCTTGTAATGTATATTTGGCTAGATTTCTTAGTGAACACCTTTGTATGACTTTAAACAAAAATGCGTAACAAACAGTTTATCTCTTCGAACAATTTAAAAAATCTCTCATCATTTAAAAGAGGTTAATCAACTTTACTTCGAGATCCAATTGCCGAAAAGAGGATTTTATTTTTTACCTCATAATCTCACATAAGATTATTTATGCATTCGATCGTACCAAACAAATCCAAAAAATTAGAATTAAATTATCATATGGCGAAATCACAATTTAGATAAAAATAGAAATGCACGGTGAAGGCAGCTTAAAAATGAACAAAAACATGACTTGGGTGCTTTCAATGAATATTGACTATGTTTTCTAGGTACATTAATCTTGCACGCACATACAGTATATATACTTTTCTATTTGAAGGAGAACAATTGTACAGGAGAATAATATTAAGGAGTTTTAGTCACAACTAAACAAGAATGGACACAGAAGATGAGAACTAACATAAACTATTGTTACATTCAAATCATCAGTTATTAAATATATTCCATGCTTCTGCATACGCACAAATATTAACTTGAATAGATAAGCGATTAGATCGAGTTATGTTGGACTTTCAAATATTAACTATGTGCAGTCTCTTTGTTTAAGTAAGATTTAGTACAGATATATGGGTTTTTTTACTTAATAATACAGTTCCTTATGCATTACTGTGACATGCTAATTGTATCGAGTTCCAGTCACACTATGCAATCGCCAATATCAAACTTGACTTGATTTCATGATAATTGATATGCTTTAGATAAAAATAAAATACAGATTGTTCTCATTTCACACAGGTAAATAAAATTAAACTTATAAATTATAAGCGGTTTTAATTAATTGCGACTTCGATTATAAGTACTCTGATAAAGGATTACAGATTTAAAATAGCATGTGTATTTCTAACTCGCTCTTCGTGTGACGATTTAGAGTATATCATTTATTGTGGGTATGTTTTAGCATTTGAAGTATATACAAGAGCCTTGATCTCTGGTCCATAGATTTTGTAAACCGAAACAATTATTAAATAAACGTAAGCCTTGGAATTTAAGTGAGCAAGTGCATTTCTTATTCATGAATCTTTTAAAGCAAACATTTATGAACAAAATACATAAATATGTTTTCATTAAATAAATCTTTGTGATTGGGGCATGGGATGAACATCCCAGTAATAGTATCATAAGTCTCTTTCACTAATTCACGAGTATTTTGTCCAGACCATTTGTTATTTTGAACATATTCATAACTTTTCACGTGAAAGTAACATTCCCTAGCATTCTTATATAGGTCTGATAAAGGGTGATTAGATTCCTTATGACAGATTAAACAATTCCATATTTTTGTTCCGAAAATAACAAAAAGCGTTGAGGAATGGATACATTTAAACACACCAGACAATAACTGAAAAACATATAAGCACGTGTAAATATGTGTCGTAATTGATATCTCTATGATCTATTTCTAACTCCGACATACAAGTTTGTTAACCTCTCAGAATATATAGTTTCCTCACAGTATGTTCTCTTTCTGCCAATTTCATTGCGGGACAATAAAGAAAGCATTTCAATAAACAGCTACATTTAAACAGTAGAATATCTTCAATATGAGATAGCAGTACCGCTTCACTGTTAGGAAGAACACCCTTTGAACCACTGTGTCCATCTGACAGTATATAGTACCCCTTTCCAGTCCCAATCTCAGCTGACAAGGTTAGTTTAGTACTGATGTCAGAATCTCGGATCGCAGTTTTAACCTGTCGCAATCGTGCTCGTTTTGATAACAAAATTAATGTCGGGTGTGATAGTGGCACAGTATTTCTAGCCTAAGTATGGTCGAGATCACGTGTAGCTGTTTGTGTATGTGTGCCTGCGTGTATCTGTGAACGCAAGCCACAGAAAGAGTATGAAACGAATTAGTACTGATCTCATATACGTTTAAGACAATACACTGCCATAACTGCAAAGGTCCTAGTTCGCTGCATTTTGTACCTTTGTATCCATTACGTGGCTCACTTTTAGGTAAATGTACGAGTCACCAGAAAGATTGTCCAGCACTAAAGCATAGAAATTATCAACGTGAATTATGTGTTGCATCATTAGATGATGGTCCATCGAAATAATTATAATATTGTAACGTGCTCCTCACCGACATGATTCTTTTTACAGAAACAAGTTTTACACAGCAATATCACCATCCATTTTAAAAATAATTACCTTAAGAAAAAAGAAATATAGATGCACAAATTCGTTACAATTTTGCTTTTAATCCTGGAGAGAATTTGTTCTTCCTTAGGAAATCGTCATATCGTTTCAGAGTAGTTACAGTCATCTTGAAGTGAATTATACTACAGTGGGTTTAGAAGAGTCTACCCCAGTGGAGATAATATTTATTCTTTTTTCAGGTCAGAAATTAA